>BMAO01026700.1:0-28246 GCA_019973975.1 Trichonephila clavata
ACCTTTTAAATTCAATAGAATATTTTTTGTTTTCCTTCTTCAATTTTGATTCACATAACTTGGTTTTATGAATTTGCTATGGAAAGAATATTGAGTAGCCACATATTTAAATTCAGTTTAATTCTTTTAACTTAAGAAATTTCAACTTTGACGAAGTAAATAAAGAAATGAACAGTGTATGTGGATTTCAAAATCTTTTTATTTTAAAATCAGTAAAATAACAAAATATTTCACACTCCACCCTATATCTCTAAAATTGCACCGGCAAAAGGTTTTCTCAGCAAATATACTATCAAAGCAGAAAAAACAACATTACCTTGAAATTTTTTTGTATGTCTTCTAAAATTAAGTAATAATGCATATCTGAGTATGCCTTCTCTGCAAACAATGCATTGGCATTTAGATTCATTTTATCTCACAAATAACACGATTCCAATATCTGAGGTTTGTTTTTCTGTCTGTTAGGTTGCCGGTAGTCGAGTGACCATTATCCCGAACACCTAAGCTCGAATTCTGGTGCCACTGAATATCCACCGTGCAGAGAGGCTGATGGATGTTAAATCTGACTTGGCTCAAAGTCCTAACGTTGGAATGATGTAGAAATTTATAGAGTGGGCTGCAAGCGAAGGTGTCATCCTCATCACTTGACAGAGATTCATAATTATGAGATCCATCACCAATGACCACATGTCGTCTTACAGTGAGACATTAATCAAAAATCAATCAATCATTCGCTTTTTACTGGTATCACTGACCATTTCGATAAAAAAAAAATTTTAATTTATTAAAAGGGATTCACATTTGCATCATATGTGCTTATAACATCAACATAACACACACACACTTGTTACAATACACTTAAAATTTTTTAAAATGTTTTTTCGATTGAAGTATTTTTTCGTAACATAATTCTTTGGTGGCTTTGGTCTTTAAAAATTTTTGCATAGAAAAATTAAATATTCTTTGATTTAAAGTCTTAAAACGGGAGGCTGACTCAGTTGCCAGCTTCGTCATCATAGCGGAGTCTGAAAAAAAATGCGAAACAGCGACACTTTTAAGTATTTTTCTTCTTTTTTATTATTGTGTAATCAAATCAGTATCGTAAAGATTATCAAATGATATATTGATATTTAGCATACATATGGGCTATGCTTATCAAAATCACAAAAATCTCTGACTGTAATAATTAATCGTATATATATATATATATATATAGTGTCATAAAATGAAAAAAATACACAGTATAATAAAATTGATAGTACTATATTATACCACTAACAAAACTAGAAGATGTAAATCAGATTTCAAGAAACACAATATAAAAAATGATGGGGAAAAAATACAAATAGCATAGAAATAACAAAAATCTATGCATTACAATATACAAAACTACTAAAAATACATAAACACAAGACAGATTAAAACACAACTAAATGTAGAGAAAGTATTGAAAAATAACCATAAGTTTAACAGCATATATTACAACAAAAGTTATAAGCATTTTGCTAGTAAATAACATACATATAATAGACATTTTCATCAAATTACAATATGAATATTCCTTTATCAAGTGGAGGGGATTTTCTAATATTTGAACGCTGTTCATATTATAAATCAATAACTTATCGTAGTATCAGAAAGCATAAGCATTATTTTGAAGTCTGATATAATTTACACCTCAATCTTTTAAAATCTGAAGGGGAAAATTCCTACATGAAAGTAAAATATTTTTTAGAACTTTTCTTCAAACATTAAAGGAAAAGCGTAACTTTAAATTGGTTTCATATACATGAAGAAAAATGTAAATTGATGAACGAAATTGAATATTATTCGTTATTCGAAGTAAAATAGTAAAAAAAAAAATTTAAATGTTGAAAAAAATTGGTATAAAATTGGGTTGTTTTTTTTAATGTCATTGTAAAAAGTAAGAAAACTAATATTTAATACAAATCTCTTAAAATAAAATTTTCAAAAATACACTTAAAAATGCTATTCTCATACTATTTTATATTCAATACACATATTTTAAAAGTGTTACCTGCAGTAAAATTTTCACACATATTTTTATTGTTATAATTTTTTTTAAAAATCTCTCATTAACAGAAACTTTTAATAAGAGAAAAAAATAAATATTAACGTATTTTTCGAAATAATGTAGTAAAAAATAGTACATTTTTGCCGAAATATTCTATGAACATCAAGTTTGATGTTATGTTTTAAGATAATAATTTTTTGTCATTATTTATTTATTTATTTCAGAGATTATCCCTTTTATTTCTTTAGTAATAAAGAAGAAAAGAAACTGTTTCTGTTATTAGAATAACTTATTCGTCTATAGTTGATTCAAATGCTCATTTTACATTTTTATGTATAATTTTATTAACTGCTGCTAGATATTACATTTCCTGATTTACAGACAAGTTGCAAAATGAATTGAACAAGAGCTTTAGTTGTAACGATACAAACAAGTACATAAAAAATCGTTCTAGGACAAAATAATGTTTAAAATTAATTAGATTCATGGATAGTAGTTAAAAACCTTTTTTCTATATAGTTCAAAACATTTCATCAACGCTGGAAAAACAGAGCAATTTTAAGTATCTCTGAACCCTCAATTTGTTTCACTTTATTGTTAATAAATAAAATTTATGTAAATGTATTTTATTAAATTAAAAATAATTTTCAGTGAGAAATATTACATTAAATAATTTTATAGAAAAGTACATCGCAAACTTAATAATGTTAATTCTAGCAAATTTAACTTCCAAGTTTTAAAGTATGTACCAATATATTTAAAATAAGCAGATTTTTAATATAAATAAAACCATTTTATATTTAATTAAATGCAAAATAGTTTACAATAATTATTATATAATATTATATCCAAATTTTAAAATATTTAAATAAGTTGGATTATGAATATTTAAAATTTTTCTGCAATTTATTAAATGCACATACAAAACGAAAATAAAAATGTTTTATAAACAAAACCAAGAGTAGGAATTTATACATATTTTGTTTGAATATGAATATTTCGTGTCGATCATTAAAACTTCAAAATTAATTCATTTTATTTATTGCGCTTAAAACGACTTTAATCATTTTCATTTGTCTTAGATTTTTATTCGGCGCAATACAAAAATAGTTAGAAGCTTACATAGTCTGCCAATGTACGAAATTCTTTACTTTATTATAGAAGCAATTTATGTCTTAAACAATACCATTGGAAAACTGTATTGTTTAAAAATAAAAATTTGACGAATTTCTGTTAAAAAGCTTGAAATTTCCCGTTTTTAAAACTTGATTTATTCTATAATAAAGGCTCAAAGTAAAAAATATATTTTGCTCAATCAAATGCTGCTTAATTTTTTTTAATTAAAATTTTTGTCCTATTTTTTTTATACATATTTTCCTAAAAAATAGCTTACATACAAAGAATTTTAAAAAAAGTACATTAAAATGAATAGCTCTACAAAAGTGTGGAAGGAAGAAGCAAGCAAAACTCTTCAATACGCTAGCTGATTGAGACATTTTGTGAAAACTTCATAGCAAACCTCTATTTTACATAAACGATATCCGAATTCAGAAACTAAAATTACGCCTATTCTTGACTTCCGCCCTTCTACGGAGCGCCCTAAACTGTGCCTAAATAATTACAGTGACGGTCCGGTAGCCTACTCTATTGAATATCGCCCCCGGTGTTAACGAAGATAAATGGTCGGGGAAAGGGGATTCATAGGGGGACCCATAGCCCTCGGTTGTAAACAGCTGCTACCGTATAACGGGAGGGTTATGAAAAAATATTAGAAAAAAGGGAAAAAAGAAATATAACCTAGCTTATCACAGCATGGGAGTTTGTTACACTAAAAATTCATGATTTTAAAAACCCATAAACAGTTTTGAAAAGTATTTCACTGTTAAAGAAAACTCTGGAAATTTTTTTCCCTCCTGGAAAATGGTCTGATTTGAAGTTAAATTAATGTGTTTCGGGAGTAAGAGCTGCTGAATGTGTTATTAAAAAAGTATAAATTAAACCTTGAAGCCAAACATGATGATTTATTTCATTTTAATTACGAAGTACTAGCAATATTTGTAACCTCACTATATATATCTTGACAAAGCTAACAAACTATTGAAACTTTAGAGTGTGAAGCTTTTTTTAAAGTCCTATAAGCCATTAGACATTGAGTTAGAAAAATATCGTTATTTTGCTGAGTATTCGGAGGTCTTTCTATGAGCTCAAACTATAAAATCACCCACCAGCAAAGTGGCAAGTGAAAAAAAAACAATGCTTTTCAATTTTAAATATTTGCGGCCCAATTTTCAATCATAATTTTCACCATGCCCCTCTTAATACAATAACATGCAACAATAATGTACTTTGACGATAAAGCTAGACTATGACTTTAATTATAAACCACATAAATTATCAAGGTAAGTATTAAATTTTGTATATAACAAGCCCATGGGAGTCAGTCGTAATTATTAAACTTGTTCTAAGTTTAATATGGATAAATTAATAGTAAAATGCATTGTACAGTACCGATAAATTTATAAGCATATTATTTCAGTGTAAATCGGTATTTTATTATTTATTATTTTAGAAATTATTTTGTTTTGCTTCCTTTCAGTAAATAAATAATTTTTTAAAAATAATCTTTTATTTTCGATTTTCCGATATACTCGCCCTCCCCATGTAGGGTCATCACGCCCCCTACAATTTGAGAAATGCTGCACTAGTCCAATTAGTTCGAAAGCGTATAGGAAAAAAAGCTTATAAGATACGACTTCATGAAATTTAAACAAATTAAGAGGCTATCTCTCCCTATTTGGTGATGCTCACCAGTCTCTAGAAATTACTTCTGCAATACTTTTTAAGATTCTTCGCTCATTCATCAAGACATTTTCAATATTACTGCAAATCCTATTAACTAAAATTCTAGATAAGGTTTTCGTAACAGGGTTCAGGTGGGCCTTTTGGTGGTCTACAGAATTTTAACAAAAGGTTTGTGATACTCCAAGAATATATTAGCCGTCAATAAAGTTTTTTTTCTGTTTTAAAATTTTGTTTAATGAAGAATTATAATTATTTGATAATAATACTCGTTTTTCTCTTTTCAATATAAATTTGAATAAGGTGCTAATCTACGCAGCTAAAGTGGAATGTTGTAGATTTTAAAAACGAAACATAAATCTAATAAACCTCTATAATAACCTTTAATTTTCAGTTCATATTCTTAGTTAAATTGTTTGTTTTCAAATTTTTAGTGCAATTATTAGGATTAGGATTACGAACACACATTACAGAGAAAAATAGAAGAGAGCCTATGGAGAGAAAAAATTATCCTTTTGAAAAAAATAGATAATGAGAAAAATCTGGGAAACTCTGTTCTTTATCCTTAAAAGAATTCTACGCTTCATCAGCATATATAAATCGTTAATGAATAAAATTATTCAAACAAATGCAAAAAATTAAATATTTAGATAAAATATTGAAGTTTTGATGTAACAATTTTAGAGCCACATTTATATAGGAAATACTTAATTTTATATAGAAATAAGAGAGAAATAAAAGTTCATTTATACAGAATTTAATTTTATTATGAAATGAAAGCCAGCTTTATTAAGAGACAATGTTATTATTTTAAAATTCAATATTAAATTGATTGTGATGTGTTGAAATTTTACAAATAACATATAATATTTTTTTTTAAAAATTATTGTTGACATACAAGTAAAATTATGTTACAATTTTACTCTCTCCTTCAACGTGAAAAAGTTCTCCGGGAATACAGCTAAAAATATTTTAAGCTGGTAGTACTTTTGATTGAAGGTTAATTCACTGATTTTTTTTTAGGTTTGATTCCGTTTCTTTCTTCTACGAGAATTAAATCACTTTTCAAAATAGATTATATGTTTGTACGATCTAATACTGGGGAAACAGAATGTTAATTTTTAAAACATGAAAGAGAGGAATTTGAAATAGATTGTCTGTAAATAAAAGATTAACTCTATTCCTAAGAAAGAGAGTTTTTACCAACATTTGAAATAAATAAATGTAAATTATGTAAATGAATTATAATAAAATCTGTAAATTGTGTAAATGAACAATAATAATAACTGTAAATTGTATAAATAAATTATAAAAACTGTAATTATTTATCTTTTTAAAGTATTTGCTTTCTCAAATCGATAAAACTTTTGAATTATTTATAGTACATTATTTTACTCATTATCATGAATTTTATAAACATCTTAACTCTAGTTATAAATAAAAATGATCTCTACGTTTCTGTTACAGAAATTATATAATAAACCAATGACTTTGTATATACTTCTAACATGCTTAAAATGCAACTTTTTTTTTTTTTACCTAAAACCAAAATCAGTGTTAATTTAATAATTGCTAATATTTTCCATGGCTTATGTTTCAATAAAATATTAGTAGAACTTAATATGATTTATCTTTATATTCATGATCATGAAAGTTAAATGGTGCCAATATTTTATTAGATTATTCTATAACCTAAGCAAATTTTCAAAGGAGAATGCCTGGAAAGAAATTTAAAATGTTCTTTAAAATAATTTTTAAGGAATAGAAGTGGAAAACTTTTTTGTAATAAAGTAAATATAAAAAACAGCATTTTATCAAATAAAGGTTGCACTCCTTTAATGCACATGCCTTCCAAAAATGTCAAACTTTCCATGTAACACTTAAATTTAAAAATGTTTGCCTGTTTACTTATCTCATACTTTTTATTTTGTTCTTATTGTTCAAAAGCAGAATTTTTTTTCAAATACTTAATATTCAAATTGTAACACCTAAAAATTTAAACAAACAATGTACAGTGTTTCAAATTTTAGAGAACTACCAAAAATATCATTCCTAAGGAC
Source organism: Trichonephila clavata (assembly GCA_019973975.1). Lineage (NCBI taxonomy): Eukaryota > Metazoa > Arthropoda > Arachnida > Araneae > Nephilidae > Trichonephila > Trichonephila clavata. The sequence continues at coordinate 6,895 of BMAO01026700.1, forward strand.
CACTGCCATTTTTAAATTAGGAACTATATATTTTTTCAATAAAATCCTGGAAAAACATCTGTTTCGTACATTCTCTCCAACCAAGCAAAGAAAGCAGCTAACTGTGATTGATGAAATCAAGAAAAGGAGGGAGGTTATCCCCAAAGAGGGGATACAGGAGTCTTGACAGGACATGGCCCATTACCTTCCTAATAATGTCAGCCTCATTGAATAGACCGGGAAAAGAGAGCGGCGTTGTCAACGCGGTAGACCGCGCATAAAGGTAATAGACTTCGCGCACTCTATAGCTTTAACAATCATTTCTTGTTCTCTTTCACTGCTGCTTCATGAAAAGCAATAAATGTGTGGTCCTTTCCTACCTTCTCTTCTTCTCCTTTCAACGCTTATACAAACCTATTTTGAAGAAGTGAGATATCTGACTCACCTGGTAGTTTACTGAGCAATTTATGACACTTTGCAGTGATGCTTTGCCTTGAAGGACAAGTAAAATCGCTGTATTTGTTCCCATTGTTTCTTGTTAAGTTGCTATAGTTTATACTTGATTTAGTAGACCTATTGGTTTTTGATTTCTTCCCCCTTTTCACAATTTATTGAGCAGTTTACATGTTTATGTATTTTAATATCTCATCTGAGCAATAATGCATATGTTAGTTTCTATGTAAAATCTGAGGGTTTTTTTTCTTCCTAATTTAGAAAAATTTTTTGTCAACCCAGATTCTTTATTTCTTAAAGACAATATCACATCAACCCATTTTGTAGATTCATGACCATTTCCAGCCAATAGGTTCTTAAAAGGATTTTCAGATGCGTCTCTTGAATTTAGGACATATTGGTGATTCGTTAAAATTCAGACCACGGTTTCCTTAAACATAAGCTAATGGTAAATTTTAACTATATAACGGATAATTATTTTGATTAATACTTAAAGTATGCTAATTATTACTGATGGGAAGATGCTTATAATTATATATTTATTTTGAAGAATGATTTGCATGAATTATACAGTTTTTAAACGTATTTTTATCTTTATTTTAATGAGGATATATATAAAATGTAACATAGTGCAACGTTACAGTATTCTTTTGAAATTTATATGCATGTATTCCAAATAAATTTCCTTTAATTTAAGATGAAATATTCCATTACCATACCTTACAAAAAAGTCTGTTTTTGAGATAATTAGGAATTTTTAATATTTAGGGAAAGAAGAGATTTATATAGTATGTTAAATATTTATTCAAAAACAAAATAATTATGACAAACATTTCTCTTAAAACTTATACTATATTCATTTTATGATGCTACTCTCAGTTTTCGAAATGAAAATTTAGTATGGTAAGACAAAATGAACTATATATACCGATGAGAAATTTCTTTTTCATTTCTTTTTAAAAAATGCAATTTATAAAAGTAGCATTACAGTTAGTCATTCTGAAAGACCCATGATATTTTTAAATTATTAGTTTCCTTTTATTTTTTTCAAGATTATATAATAATAAATAATAATTTTAAAAAATTTCTGGAAAATGACAGAATGACGTGTGTGTGATATTTTCTTATGTTAACATGCTTTCATGAATGAGTAAATTATTTTTAAAAAATATTTCCTTTTCACGTATTATATCCCTTTTATAAAATCAACGTATAATTCTATGTGTTTTTTCTAGTTTGATACGTTAATTGCTGAGCTGAATTTCAGTGAGAAAGATCGGAATTAAAAATGAATGGTTAAACTCAAACATAAAAGTTAAATAAATGAGGGATTTTAAGGCTCTCTGATTGCAGACCTAACATTTTAGAATTATTTATAATTCAGTAATGTTCTAAATAAATCCATATTAAAATCTATTTAAAATTCAAAGGTCCCATTCAATCCAATATATAGTGCATTTCATCATTTATTTATAAAAAATAACCAAAGCTGAAATTCTTCTTTAAAGTTTGCCTTTCGCATTTAAAGAAAATGCAGGTAGTTTCTAATGTTTTACTTTATTATAGCATATATTCTAGTAAATGAATAAATAAAAATAACAAATAATATATATAATATAAATATATATATATAATATAAGAAATAACGTGGCGTTAAAGGTAACTTTATATGAGATTGATAAGGCAGTACGGTGATGAATAAACTTGTTATTATCCATCTGAACACATAAGAATTAAACGACACAAATATACCACACACAAAACAATGCAGCGGCTACATGTTCGCAGACAAAAAAAAAAAGAGGAGTGGTCTCCAGGAATCTCGGTATTTATAGGCTTCAAATCACAGATCTGATGGTGGATAGTATAGTTTAAAATACTCGTTAGGCGGCGGGTTAACTATTACTAAAACGTTGTCCTGAAGGATGGACCATTGTATTAAAAGTTATTTTAAAGGATTATATTATGGATTATTACATATATATAATATCATTATTATATTTATGCAAAATATTTCCCTCAGTGGCGTAACTAGTTTTGAATGGGCCCTATATCAAAGTTCTTTGGGGGCCCTTGCTAGTGTCCTCTTAACATTTTGCGATTTTTGCTTACGCGTCATGGAGCCCAGAGCTTGGGGCCCCGTATACTTGAAACAGCTGTAGCTACGCCCCTGATTCCCTTGAATGCTATTATATCATTAAATTTCGTTTTTCATGTCTTTTTTTTGTATTGGATATAGAATGTAAGTTATAAGAAAGAAAAATAATAAATAATAATAAATATATATATTAAAAATAATGTAACAAGATTTACTAAATACACATTAAAATAATTACTTAGTCAACCTTAGCATTTTAAAGACAGATAATCATTAGTTTCTCATTGACTTTTCACACTTTTCTTCTTCTTTTTTTTTTTTTGCCTATATATTTTTAAAATAAAAATAAATCATCACATAAAATGCATACCATATTCTCTTTTTTTATAAAAGCTATGACTAAGCTATTTACTAAGGTAAAATTTAGCATAAACCACACGCCAATAATAAATATTTAATAAAAATATTCTCTCTTTTTCTAGTAATTTTCATTGTAATGAAAAAGCTAATCCTTTACTTCAAAGATATAATGTTTAAAAGTCAAAAACACTTAAACTTCTCGAAAAAACCTCATGCGACACAGAACTCTCTTCACCACAACTCGTAAATAAGCAGCACTGACCGAAGAAAGTTCGTTCCGGGTCTATTACGGGGGTGCCATCATCAGCCTATCCGTCTTTGCTCGATCCCCCGTGACTCGCCTCTTTGTCGGCTCACTTTCGTTTTATTAACCCCTGGTAAAAGGGGTGTTGGCTGTGGAGCAAATTAGACAAGGTGGCGGACGCAAGAACGTCGCCGCCGGCAAGACACATCCGGTCAGGCACAGACGGTGGAACGGCAAGACGACGGTGTCTACCGGTTAGAGAGTGTTTTACACGCTTTAATTAAAGGGCCATTAATACACGGGCATCAATTACTTCTAATTAATTGAAGGATCTGTTTTTAGTGTTTTTGCTTAACACGATGGAAGTTTTCTATGCGGTGAAGTAATTCCAATTTTAGCAGCATAAAAGAAGAAGAAGAAATTACTTAGAAGTCTTAGTAAATAAAAACTAACTTGTACCTTTACCATAATTGGTGCCTGTGTTAACATATTTTTTTCTAAAAAAAAAAATAACAGAGCCGATGAAGATATTTTTTTAAAGTAGATAATAAAATTCACTTAATATTAAGAAAAGCATTATTTTAAGAAATCGCTTGCTTAGGAATAATGGGTGTCAAAATATATACTGAGAAATTGATCACGTATTTTTAGTAGGAATTTCTAAGTCCAATAGAATAAAAATCTCAGTTTAACTCAGTGTTCCAAAATTCTTCCCTGTCTGACTAAAACAAGTTTCATTCAATTAATTCAACTAGACTAAATGAGAGGGGAAAAAAGAGCCCAGTTTAACAATTCAAAACTTTTTTTTCTATTGTACACTTAATTTTGCATATAAATATTTAAATATGTGTGAAAAAGAAAAATATTAAAGGAATTTAAAATAGAAAATTTGTGAGATTTAAATAAGATTAGTGAAAAAGCAAATTTAAGTTACACAATGGCTCTTAAAACTAAATAAATACGATAATTTCCCAAACATACAATCCACTCAGGACGTTAATCTGAGTGGTCACGGTCGCGATTTCGCGGCACAGGCGTTGTTTCTGTTAAGCGTGGATTCTAGTGAGTGAATATTAACACCGCATTAATCAGCTATTCGGGAGCTATTGGCAAATGACCTAAATTCTGAACCATGGTCAAGGGGCGAAGACGACACTTGAGCTGGCATTCCCTCTCCTAACTTCTACACCACACCAACGGGAGAACGTTTGAGCCTCGACATATTCAACGTGCATCGACCTTCTCTGCTCGGCGGTTTTCAGCGGTACCAGGTTGGAACTCATGACACGCCTGCCACGAGTCCATTTCCTAATACGGTCACTATATAAATACTGTAATTCATTTTTAAAAATGTGTGTTGAAATTGCAGAAAAAAGAAACAGTACCTCCCAATATTTAACAATATGAAAATTTTTTATCCATTCAATAAAAACACGTGATCGCATTTGCAATGAAATTGACTTTTAATTTAATTTAGTAAACTTAATAAAACGAAAGTTCTAGCTTAATGTTTCAATTAATCGTTTCTGAATATATGACATTGTTTTTAGAAATTTGCGTTTTCATTTTTAAGCGATTAAAATTTCATTGAAGATACTTATTAGCAAAACTTCAGCGGCACTTCGGTCTGAGATCTTTACCATTCTGCTACCGCAGCTTTCGTAGGATCGAATACTATTGCTACTGAAAACTCTCCATGTAGAGGGGTGAATGCACGTCGGTCTGTTGAGGCTGAAAGCCTTCACATAATGTGGTGTAGGAGAGTGAGGTGCAACAGTTCTTATTCTATACACTGTGGTTCAAAATTATGAGGTTCGTCGCCAACGACTCGTGTTTTTTCGAAAAGTGATGGTAATATCATACGGTTTATTCTAATGCCACTTTTATAACGTAATTATAAATAATGTCTCAAATAGAATATATGTAGCATAGAAACTTAAAACATTTCCTCTACAGATATAAATACAGATACCGATCTCCTTTTAAAGAAGGCAAGAAAAGAAATTTAAAGAGAATGATCACGCGCACGAAATTAACTTTTGCAGAATATATTGCACATAATATGCATTAGAAAATTGGATACGTAATTTTGTCTGATCTGTATATTTGTCTTGAAAGTTGCATAATTTCATAGCAGATTTAATTTTATTATGTAATTGATAGTACCGGATTCCTCATTACGTTAGGTAGGTGATTGCCTATGGGCCCCATGCTTTTTAGGGACCCTAAAAAATTGAGAAAACCAAATATTTAGCTATTTTTTATTGCAAGAGATTTTTTTACTACAGATTCTAATCAATAATTATTGTTTAGTTATATTTTCTTAAATTTGCTCTGATATTTTATTTTTATTTTTGCAATGAAATATAATCCTAAAATGTTGTGTAAGAAATTATTAGGCTACAAGGCCCTGAGAATTCGACTGCCTAGGGGTCGCCATGTCGTTTAATCCAACACTGTGTGGTAATGGGACTTGAAATAAATATATATTGTCTCTCATACTATTTTCAATAATTTTAAACTTGATTCCAAATTATTCAATTTTAAATATATTAAATTCTATAACATATTTATCTAATTGTGAGTATGTTCCGTGTTTCTTTTATTATTAATCATATGTATGACTTATAGTTTTATTTTGACTTAATCATAAAGTAAAAACTTTGTTGCAGTAATATTTTAAAATTTTCGAGAAGTATATGTGTGGGAAATTTATATATATATATATAAACAATAAATTCTGAATAATAACAACAAAAAAAAAGCAAATGCCTAAAATAAAAAGTGTTTTTCATATGCAGTGATATTTATTATTATTTTTTTATGATTAATGTCTATTTAGAGGGAAGTATGTAGCATATTCTAGGAAAATAATTCCTTCAAAAAGAATACGAAATATTATTATACACAATGCATCGATTTTCATGTTGATCAACAAGCCTTTATAGAAAATTTTAAGTAAATTTTTTTGTGGACTAATAATTTTTTTAAAAATGTGATTCAACACTCATACATGAGTCAGAGGATTTATCGATGTTCATATGAAGCATATTATAATTGGTTCCATACAGAATCTCATACTCTCGAAAAGTTGATTTTTAAGTTTGGTCGACTTTACTACCAAACGGGCCGTATTTTTTGAAATAAATTTATTTGCAAAACTCCTCATGCTCCGCATTGCATAACATGAGGCTTATAGACGTAAGTGGTAACAACATTATAAAATAAAAATAAATTAGGAAAAAAAAACACATAAAAAAGCAAGGGAGGAAATACACAAATATAAAAAAAGGGAGGTACCTATAAAATTTTAAAAATTTATACAGTAAACAAATTTTTCTCAAGACATTAAGGCTTTCAGAACAATTGGCCAACAAAGACAAAACAGGTGGTCAGGAAATATCTAAGCGTTTCAACTCCTTTTTAAAATTTTCTCTTTTACAAAAATATAGATTACAATATAACAAAACATGTTCCGCGGTTTCAGCATCCGGAGCACAAGAACAAATATCATTACACATTAAGTTAAACCTAGATAAATAGCTATTAAAATTTCCATGTCCTATTAGAAAAGGGCCGTATTCGGCTTTAATTCGTGGAATAGGCTAATTTATTTTTTTAAACAAAAATGCTTTTTTTTATGATCTGATGATAATAATGTAGATTAAAGTAATGGAGGAAGGAGATGATAGGAGAGATGAATTGATAAGAAGAATTGAAAAATGGAAAAGTCTATCCTCAAGTTTCACTAAAGAGATGGCAAACACTATGGGTAAAAAGAAAAACCATTCGCGAATCATAGATGTCTCTCTTTCGTAAGTCTTGTCCGTCGTGTAGATAGTGCTTATGAACGTTAAGCCTTTCGAGCTCAAAGACCTTCCATTGGCACGGTGAGATAATTTTCAGAAGGAGTGCAGCTCAGGTATCGTCCTCATCACTGGTCCGAGGCTCAAAATTACGAGGTCCATCATTGATAGCAATCGCGTTGCTTCAGAAAACGAAGTCAATGAAAAATAAACCAATCAGAACAAAATTATACAAAGAATACTTTTCTGTGTTGAAGCCCAGGGGCTGAGTGGTAGCGTATCACGCTTTCACACCACAGGTCTGAAGATCAAACCCCGATCTGAGCAAGATCGACTCAGGCTCACATCTCTTCAGTGGATCGATGAATGAATATTAAGCTTGCTTGTGGTTTTGCGTCAGACTGCCCAGATTAATGGAAAATCTGCTCATGAACTTCAGTACCCAAGGCCATGAAAACTGAGATGGGCACAGTAACATTGAGCTTCATGGGTTGTTGCGCCATTGAGTTAAGTTCACTATTCTGTGAATTCTAAAGAGAACCTGAAATGCTAAATCTTGTGATAAGAATTAAATGTTGTTTAGTTTGAAGAGAGTTGTTCATTTTCCGTTCCAAAGTTTGATAAAACACACGCCCTCTTTCTTTTTCTCTGATATTCTCTCCCCCCCCCCTCTTTGATTTACAGATAGTAAAAAAAAAAAAAAAAGGTAATTTTTTTGGCAATTTTTGTTGCAGTTCTTCAGCATTTAAATGTTAATAGTTCACAGTGAACTGAGGAGAAGTATGTTGTTAATTCATTAATAAATGAGCTTAATTTTATTTTCGTTAGTTAGTTAAATAAATCGTAGACAATAAAATTTAGAAATTCATAAAAATATAATTTTTGGATTATGGATGCCATTTCTTTCGTTAGATAAAAATGCATTTTCCAATTCTAATAACAAGAAAAATTTAAAAAATAACATACAAATTTTTTTTAAAAAATTATAGATTATTAAGCATAGTTACGAAGAATTAGTGAATTGTTATATTTGAAGAAAATTTATTTATCACGATTTCAAAAACCACGAAAAATTTATTATTTGTATCACGTTTGAAAAACCTCTGAATTTCAAATTTCGCCCAGTTACCTCCAGTATAGCTTAAGAAATACCCAGAAAAAAAATGTTTCTCTACTTTTTGTCTTTAAGGGGCCATATATTAGTATAAAATGTTTAATTCTCGTTCCATTTACAACGGGGTGCTCGAAAAAAAATATAAGCAATCTATTTTGTTTTAAAGTAATATTAGCTCAATATTTTTAATTTGAGCAAGCATATATTTCATAAGATAATAATTTTACTTAATAAAAACCAATTTGAAACGTTTTTTTGAAAAATTAGGAAAAATTTAAGAAGCTTATTTAAAACATCAATTTTTTTTCAAATTAATTGTTTATTCAAAGTAATCCAGTATACTGTTCCCAAACATTGTTTCAGAAATGTCTCTTGAGTAAATAATCATATATTAACAAAATTTATAATACTGGTTATGTGGATCTTCTGCTTAATTTTTTGAGGAAAATTCCCATAATATGAATATTTGTTTAGCTATTCAATGTTTTTATTAATTAATTAATTAATACCATAACTTAATCCCTCTCATCAGCCATTAACAATGATATCTTTATCTAAGTATGATAAAAATTGTGGAAATTATTTTACGGGTATTCTTCCCCCCCCCCCTGACTGTACTTAAGTAAATTATCTGTAATTGTGTGTGACATCCTAGAAAACACACCGACTTTCACATCATACTAACATGAGGAATTTGGACTACGATCGATTCGACGTACATTAGCCGCACGACACGAAAATCTTTCGAAAAACAGTACCCGAACATTGAAGTTAAAATACCCATTTTTCTACCAATTAGAGATCCCGACATTTAGAAAAGAAGAAGCTTAAGAGGAATATCATTTATCGCAACGAAAACTTTTGTCCCAAAACTGAGTTAGAGGCCGTGGTAACCGTGTAGTCATGGTTATGAATTCACGGCTGGCAGTGTTTTTGTCGAGTAGTGGGCTCGAATCCTGGTGGCACTTAAAATCAGCCGTATAAAGAAGCTGATTCACATTAAATATATCGAAGCTGAAAGGGCTCAAATTTGTGTGATGTAGAAGATTGGAGTGTAGAATTCCAGAGGTGTCTTCCTTATCTTCTGACTGAGATTCTAAAATTGCGAGGTCTTTTTCCTTTAACCTTCATGCAGCTTCTGATAGGGGCGTTAATACAACTATTGTGTAACTTGAATGTGACGTTATTATAAAATCAACATTCAATAAAAAGCGAATTAAAGAGATATTGATGTTTTAATTATTATACTAAGAAATGTTAATGAAATATTCTAGAAAAGCAATGCTGGGCTCTGGGCTCCTAGCTAGTGCGGTGGCCGTGGTAGCCAAATGGTCAAGGCATCGGATCATGGTTATGAGTTCGAGCCCAGTACCACTGAAGATCCGCCGTGTTGGGGAGCGATGCACGTTAAATCTGTCGAGAGCTCAAACGTCCTCCAGTTGGTGTGGTAGTTAGGAGAGGGGGTGCCAGCTCAGGTGCCGTCCGTGACACTTAACCATGGTTCAAAATTACGCGGTCCGCGTCGCCAAAAGCCCTCGTGTAGCTCAACAGTGCGACGTTAATATTCACTCACTCACTCACCTAGCTGGTGCGCAGTGCGTGCACCGCACGAGGGCGGCCGCACAGGTCGCATATAGTTCTATCAAATACACAAGCAAATTTTTTTTTCAAATTTCTCAAAGTAAAACCTATAAGTCGAACAAAGGGATAATAGTCTTTGTTGCTCCATATCCCACAAAAAACTAACTGTAAATTGTAAGTCGAACAAATATGCTGAATTTTAAATAAAGAGTTATTGAGAAAAAATCAAAATAAGTCCAGATAACAAAGCATGGTTTAAGAAAAATAGAATGTCAGTGCACAGTTTTGTTGGTCCCTGCTGATCAAAGGCGTCTCAAAAATGATTTTTGCAAAAATTGCTTTACAGAAATATCTAATATAATTAATATTACCTAAGATATAGGAGTGTTTCAACTGAATATGCATTTGAGGAAATTAAAAGTTTTCAATTTAATAACAGTCTTACAATTTAAGAAAACAGAACAGTGTAGTGGAAAGAAGTTATTTTTGTGTACATTTGCATTTTTATTGTTTTTTTTTAACTCTTATACAGGTAGATGAGTATATAAAGACAGCGTTGAGTATTAGTCAAAATATGAAAAATTCTCTAGAAGGACGGCACATTAGGTCTTTGCATGTGGGTGGCCGAGACCCTAGGATCGGTCCAGACTGAATTTTAGGAATATAACACAACTGCATTCGAATAAATACTCCCATGTCTTTCCTTTAGATGACTTCTTGGTCACATGAATGAAAAAAATGATTCAAGCTTTCCAAATTAAAAAAAATTATTTTCGGGATATTCCTTTAAAACCTAAGCCACACGTTCGTGATGGAATATTTCTCGTTCCAGGGGAAGAAGCAACAATTTTTTTACTATTTTTTCCAGTGTCATGAGTATAGTGCTAATAACCAGAAGAATATGTAATATTTAAAGATAAAATTATTTCGGGATAAGAATGTCTAACCCGTGGAATCGGGCGGCCTGGGTTTTAAAGGGATACATGAAATGAAAATTTTTAATAAGGACTACTGAAACAGTTATTATTTCATTTATGAGTTGTCTATTTAATTTATCGGTTACAAATTAATTTCGAAAGTTAGAAAACTTTGAAAGGTATGTTTTCTAGTTTTAACACGTACACATTCCAATCTTCGTTCCTGAAAAACAGTTCGGTTATTATTTCAAAGGATTCGCAAGGAAGAATTAGAAATAATTGAATTAGTAATAATGAATTTGTGTGAAATTTTAAAATTGTACTGTACAATTAACTTTCCTTTTCTAAATTTGTTTTCATACAAATGGTTAAAACAATTATATTCTCATATGATTCACTCTGATTTGAACTAATATCACTCTAGAAATTACATGTGACGGTGGTAATCTAATGATCAATGTAACGGACTCATGTCTGGCGTGTCATGAGTTCAAGTGTCGTTCTCGTCACTTGACCATGGTTCAAAATTACGAAGTCCGTCGCCAAAAGTCCTGGTATAGCTGAATAGTGCGACATTAATATTCACTCACTCTGGAAATTGCACGATGATTATATCATACCACTTTCGAATGTAGAAGGAAACATTTGAACCGATTTTTTAGTCCATCGTCATCCATGTCATCTGCGTGAGGATTTAGAATATCAGTTTCGTTTAACGTACAGTACATCGAACACACGACCTGACTTTTAATCCAACCTACTATTGTTTGTTTAAACAATTTTGATTCCCGAAGGTGAAATTGAAATTCTTAAACATATGAGGGACCATAAAAGGCATTTTTATATCAGATTTTAGGATCGAAAAATGTACTGTATAATGTCATCGACCTTTAGAAATACTTTTCATTTTTTTTTTCATAATATATTCACATTCAACTAGTACCTTATTAATACTCCTCCATTTCTGTTTTAATTTTATTAAGATATGTTTGAGAATGATGAATTTTTATTCTTATTTAAAATTTTTAGTTAAGTTGAAGAACAAAAAAGTTATTGTAAATATCATCAAAGAGCAAGAAAGAGAGCAAGACAGGAAATTAATTTGATCAAAAGTAAATAAGCGTAATTGTAAAAGAATTTATCTAAAAACATTCAATAGTGTCATTCCATTTACATAATTTTTTCCAAATTCCCTTTTCCTTCCCCCTTTCCCCTTTTCTTTTCTGTTGTATTGTTTTAATTTTAGAAATTATTCAAGGTTATTTTTTTCTAAAGAAAATAAATTATTGCGATATTCTGTGTTTGTAATTTGAAAACATATTCATGGATGAAGTTTAATTTTTTAACAACTATTACGTCATCTAACTCGAATCTTGAAATAGTATAGCAAAAGTCACAAGACGCATTTAAAAATGAAAAGAAATAAAATCTACTTATCAGGCAGGTAAAATAGCTACAAATTAAATTATAAAAAAAATGACATTATTTTATTACTTTTAGAAGATTTACCGCAATACATATGAACCACATTCTTATTACGAAATTTGACTAGAAAGAGACAACCGTTTCGAAAGTCTGAAGAAACAAAATAAACAAAAAAAGGAAAACAAACGCGTAGGAGATATATTTTTCAAAAAAGAATGAAAGAAATGGAGGGAAAAACGATAATAACGATTCTTATTCAAATAACAAAACGAATAAAAAAGAAAAGAGTATCCCTTTTTCATTAGCTACTTTTTCACTCCTAACTGTACGTTCAATAGGCTAGGGATGTACCGCCGGCAACTTCAAAGTCGATTCCAAAATTGTTCGTTCACGCTTGGCTCTTTTTTTCCCTTTCCTAATACGCCTTCTGAAAGAGACCGCAAAGACAGTGCCCAGAGAAAGCCGCACAGTCACCGAGTTTTGTCTGGTTTTTGAAATGAATAAACGTAGTTTACGTTCCCCAAACAGGTTTCATTTCGTACGAAAAAAATGGAATAACAAAAAATAAGAAATAAATATCATTCATTCTTTGAGAAATATTCCATGGTTTTGACTATCGAGTTAAATATGAATGGAAATGTTTACTTTTCTGTTATTTGTATATGAAATAAAGTAAGCGTATTTTTTTTAGTATTCACCTTTTCTCCCCTTTTCTTTTATTTTACTGTGATTAACTTCAATGCATTGAAAACTGAATGGGATAATTTAAAACTACATATTTTTCATACAGAGAGTCTCAAGGAACTCGTATTATATTGAAACGAAACGGATCTAATATATCTCAATATCTAGAATTAGTTAAAACTTCTTATCCAAGATTATTGATAAAAATTTAAGAGAAGATGTTACATTCTAAAAAACACGTAGACAAATTCGCCAAAGGGAGGGGTGTGGGGGGCAAGCTCTATGGTAAAAATTAAAAATCTGTTGGTCTAACGAAGAGGATTGAGTCCCCAGACACTGCATACGCCCTTACATTAGAAAATGTCATACGTTTAAAAGGTTGCTAGTTTCTATTTTTCTTTCCTAAAAGAGAGTAAAAGCTTTCATCTTAAAAATCTTACTAATCAATAAGCAATCAAAAAATTAAAGTTTGATTATTTAGACATATCCACACACCAGAGCTTACCCCTAACTACCAGGGCGTATTTTAAAAAAATGCTCGAAGTTGGTTAAATAAGAGCACTTTTTTCACACTCAGAAAGGAAACCAAATAAATAAACGTTTATAAGAAAGATTTTTTTTTTTTTTTTTTTTTTTTTGCATTTTTAAAAGTAAGACATAAAGCTGAAATACATATATCAACTGAATAGTGACAAATGAAAAAATTGGAAACCCCCTTTTTATGTCTCTTAAAAAATATTCTTTATTTTTTTATTTTTTGAGGAATATCCAAAATTTTTTTTAAAATAACATTACCAGAAGAAGCACTTTGAGTAGTTTTTATCCTTCCAGTAACACGCAATTATGGAATTTTAAATATTTAGACATTGAGATTTTTATTGCAAGATTATTATTATTATTATTGTACTTTTAATGTATATTAAAACAATTAAACATGAGAATATTTGGAAAAAATAATAAAATATAGATTCGCAGAAATTTTGTGATCAACAAAATAGGTAATTTCTGATTATATTTCATTTTATATTCTTAGAGTTATATTTAATCTTCAAATTGCTTTTTTCCATAAGTTTTCATAAAGTTATATAAATTAAATAATGAAGTATTATGTTATAAAACTTATATCTCAATTATAGAAAGATTTTACTGTGAAAAAACAAATCTTTCAAAATAAGTCTCTTAAATTTCTTATTTATCTTCTTAAAATTAAATTGTTTACTTATATTTTTGAATATCTACTCCTTGAAAAATAATATATGTGCAAAAACATTCTGCGCACTTTTTCCTCCGAAAAAGTAACTGTTATTCAATTCCTACTATTAGTTCACAATTACCCAACACACAAACACACACACATATGTATATATCTTGTTCAAATTTTCAATCGTTAATAAAATACTTTTTATTCATCCACTCAAGTTCAAATACATTTTTTTAAACTTGGAGTGTGGATGGCACTTGATGTTAATGCAGTTTTTTCAGATATTAATTCATGAATTCTACTTAATTAATGGATAAATAGTAACAAACAAAAATAATATTCCAACACCATATATAAAAATGAAAAACGTTCGTTGTGTACCTGTAGTGGCGGGGCGTGGGTTCGAACCCCACCTAGGATGACTTAATTTCTTAGAATGTGATTTCATTTTACTATGCTAATTAGAATAATTAAATTTAATTATCGAATAAATAGTAACTTACAAAAATAATAGTCCAATACCATATATAGAAAAGAAAATTGCAAGGAAAGTTGCTTTCTCTTTTGCCAATTAATATTGTGTGTGATTCTGTCATATTCATATTTATATTAATTGTGACTATTTAATAAAAAGTAACTGAAATAAAAATGTTCTTTATTGACATAAGTAGGAATTGACTTAATTTTTTTTATATTACTTGTTTGAAATGCAAAGTACACCATTTTTCCAAGAATTTTCCATTTTTTAATAAAAATAGCAAAATGGAACGCCTTTTGGTTTTATTCGAGTGCATTTTTTAAAAATATGCGTGTTCTAAAATAGTTTCACATAAAATTTTTTTACCATTACTCTGGTTATACGTCTTCATTTTTCAAGCATTTTTGCTCCCCCTCCCCTCATTCCCGCGTTAGCAAAGTAACAAACTAAAAAAGCAGAAATAATCATGCAGTATTAAAAACAAAATAATAGTTCCAGCAATAACATTTTGAGCAAAATACAACACAACGAAAAATTGGATTTCAAAGATAGACATATGGCGATATGTCTGATATATATGTATAGAAAACACACATTTCTCTTTCTATTTTTAACTGAGATATCATCGTTAAAAAGCTTTAATGTTAACATTAAGTGTTTTACTTTTAGCCCATAAACAAGGCCTTTAGTACAGAATACGGCATTAGTTGAATCTAAATAAATTCAATTTTTAAATTACAGTTTTTGAATGGAAAAAAAATAGTTTTCTCAAAGTAAGCAAATAGGATGAGATATTTTTAATGCTGCTTTAGATTGTTTTTGATCTAATAGGGACTACGACCTATTAATTGGTCAATAAGTCTACGTTTTTTTGATGGGAAGATCAACTATCACGAACTCTCATATATATATTAAACTTTATTTATTTGATATAACCAGAAAGAAAGCCCAGGCCACAGCTGCAATCCTCACAAACATCCGTCGGATCTCGGAGCAAACTTTGAAGATCTTTTTTCAAATTAACTAAGTAACATGGTCGGTACTAATCGGTTATAAGAATTACTATAACTATTTTTTTGGATATTATTACTTTAATGAGTGCATTTTTAAAAACTTTGATTAGTTTTCTTTTTGTGTGAGTATGCTGAAATTTACACTTTTCAGAAATCGCACAATTTAAAGTAAAGAAACTAGCACATTATAGTGATAAATTACTAAAATACTTCTAATTTAACCAGAGAAAAAAACTTAGAGACTTCATTAGAAGTAGAAAGAGTTTCAGTATTTTACCTCAATAAATATTGAGAAATCCATATTTTTAATCGATTTTCATGAAATGATCTTAAATATCTACCCAATGATATTTTAAAAAAATTACAAATACAGTTTTTGCTTGTACAAATTTAAAAAAAAAGAGGTAATGTTTTTTATTAGTCATTTACACATTTGTACGTGAAGTTCAAAGAACATATTGCATAATTCTTGATGAGAAAAAAACAACAACACTTACTAAGAAATAAATTAAAGTACTATATACTAGGACACGCGAAAATGAATAAATGGCGGTGCATTTAAGATCAAATTATCTAAGAAAAGGAATATGCAAAAATCTGTTTAAAAAGTGCAGTTAAAGATATTATGATTTTATTTAAGATTTAAAAGGAAAAAATAGAGAGAAGTTATCTTCGTGGATACAAAAGGTTTCGTCATTTAATTAAAAGTATACTGTTGTCTATTCCTTAAAAATGTTAAAATAGCAGAGTTTCGTGAACTTATATCAATTAATCGCAATCTTTTCCTAAGCGTTTCGATAAAGAGGAAGCAACACGATAATATTACAACTATTATTTTTTGCCACTTTTTTTTTAACATTTGACTAAAAAATACCATTTATTAATAGAGTACTTTGTATTTGGTTAATTAATATAGATTCGAATGTTATTAAAAATCATTAACTGATTAATTCCCGGTTCTTAAGCAATATCAATATCAATATGCTGCTAAGAAAATTTTAAAAATAAATACTTTTTTACTTAAGACCTTTTGAAATCTTCATTTTAAGGAGAAGTGTATTTTTAAAAAATCGTTCCTTCAAATGAAAGAAATATCTTCTTTACAAGGAGAATTCAACAATTTAAAGGATTATGTAGATTTATGAAATTGACCTAAGAAAGTAAACTTATAACCAACTTCTTAACATAAATTTAGTAATAAAATTGTTTCAAAAAATTATTTATAGCTACGGTAGCTAAGTGGTCATGAGCCCGTGACCAGGTAGTCGGAAACTGAAGACCTGGAGACACTGAAGACCTGACGTGTAAAGGGGCTGATGTTTGTTAAATCTATCGTTGCTTTAAGTCGTCACGTTGGCTGGGTGAGGAATTTCGGAGAGGAGAAGAGTGTCAAACTTGGTTTCGTTCTTTTTACTTTACCAAGATTCCAGATTACGATGCCCGTCACTAATAGCTCTCGCATTGCTTTAGTAAATAAAAAGCAATGTTAAGAAAAAATTAAATTATAAAAGCATTTTTAGCGCGTTTTTCACGTAGTGGAACAAAAGCGCTATTTTTTTAAAAACATTTATAAACCCCGTGCACCACGCAATGTATAACACGGGACATACAACACAGACAGAAGAGAAAGGATTACAACACAAACATCCATGCCTTCTCCGGGATTCGAACCCAGTCCCTACGGCACCGCAGTCAGCTTCACTGACCACTATACCGGATGGACGGCCAAAAGCGCTATTAGGACGCAAATTTCGTTTTCGTCTGCGTTCCATATTTTGTCGTACCTTTTTCTCAGCCAATAAGCAACCAATTGACCTCGGGTTTTCGGCATTTGGTCGCATTTGTGCCCTAGATGAGCCGAATCATATTTAAATTTTCCCATAGTTTTCCCAAATTTTCCTACAAATTTTCTTGAATTTCGCTAGTATATAACAAAATTTTCTCAAAAACGATCTAAAATTACTTCGCCATACCACTGATTGATATCTTGTTTTCGTTTTGAAATCCCATTATTTGCGAATTTTTTTCCTCGGAACAATTAACCAACAATCGATTGGAAACCTCCTAAAAGTAATTTAAACTTTTTTTGCACAAAACGTTATTTTTAAGCAGTGCTTCTCAAATTTCAATCTGAAGCCAATTTTCAATCACAATTTTCATGGCACCCCCCTCCATTCAATAATATTGAATTCAATAATAATGTACTTTAATGTAAAGTGACAATACGACTTTAATTATAAACTGTACAAATTATCAAGATAAATATTAAATTTTACTCATATAAATATTAAATTTTACATTTAGTATATGACAATCCCATGGGGTCATTAGTAATTATTAAACTTGTTCTTAACTTAGTATTGATGAATCAAGGATCAAAAAAATTATGCTGTACTGATATATTTCTAAGTATATTATATCGTAGTAAATGTGTATTTTTTATTATCGCAGAATTTATTTTGTTTTGATTCCTTTCAATTAATAGTTTTTTTTAAGTCTTTTATTTTTGACTTTTCGATATGCTCGCCCCCCGATAGGGTTATCAAACCCCCGTAAGGGCATGCTCCCCAGTTTGAGAAACGCTGCTATAAAGAAATAAAATTATTCGGATTGATGCAACAGAAGCTATAAAAATCTTCCTATTACGACTATTTTAAAATCACATTATTTAAGAATATCATTACAAAATAATATTTTTATTAGTTTTGGGGAATTCAAAAAAAAACAACTATGACCATTGTTTTGGTATTCCTATTAAAGAGAGAGATAAGGGAAAAAAACAAAGAAAGAGAGAGAGAGAGAGAGAACCCACCGAGAAACTCTGCATTTGCGTTTGGTATCATTAGTCTTTGAGTTTATTTTTCAATGTAGTATTCTTATTGTGAATGTAAATTGTATATTAAATTTATTGGTTTTTTAATGATGAGAATTATTTAGTGAAGCGGAAAAAATGATGTGAACAACTTCTTTACAGCAGAAAACACTATAAAGTAAAAATATACTTGCAAACACTAAAAATTTACATGTTTCGATTAAAACTGGTTAATTAATGTCGTCACGGGAAAATAAATTATGTGAAAAAACGAGTTTAAGTGATAAATAATAGCATCTTTCAAAGCTGAATAGATTAATGTTTGCTTAGATCTTTCAGCTTCATGCTTCGAACTTTTGTTTGTTATTTTCACAAGTTCAATGTACAATTCTTGACATTGAACACTGTAAAAGACGCCGACATTATGTTTGTCTCCAACAAAACTTTTGTAGTAAACAACATAAACATCTCTCTATCATGTTGCATTTTTAAAAGTCATTTTACTACCGACATGTAATACATCTTAGAAATATCTGGGAAAAAAAGCTTTATTTTATTTATTTATTTTGAGAATATTAATTTAATTTAGAATGCATTTTCATAAAGCAAAATGTTCATATATTAATCATAGTTTTTTCACTACAAAAGTAATTTTGTATAAATATTAAAACAATTTTCGAAAAAAAATATTTCACATTTCATATTTTTATGTATATATATGTATATATTATATATTATATATATATATATATATATACAGTCGGGGACCAGTGATTTAACGAACTCATTGGGACCGAACATTTTATTCATTAATTCGGGGGTATTCATTCCGAAAATCCTGCATCATTTACAGCCTGCTGCATGTGGTATGTTTTCCAGTTTCCAGACAATGTAAAACACTAGAAAATTTAAAGTTTTGTTAGGAGTTTCATAATTGTGTATGGTGTGTTTTCTGCATCAAAATCGCTATTCATTGGTTCCGACAAATCAATTTCAGTTGTCCAGATAGTCTGTCATCAAATGTAACAAGTATCTAAAACCATTAATGTGAATGTCCTTCTAAAAGGAATCCAATTTTCTTAAACCCAGAATAATAAAAAAAAAATTTCGGCTATTGAAATAATTTGTTAATTCGGGGTTTGTTATTTGTAAAACAGAGGTTTTTCTTCTTGATTTTAATCGGGACAAAAGAAAAATTCGTTAAACATGGGTTCAGTAAATCGGTATCCGAATATATATATACATATATGTATACACATACACACGTTTTTCTTTTTAATTCAGAATTGGCCTTACAAAAAATTATTTTGAAAATAAATTCTACATTTAATTTTAGGAATACTTAAAATACATAGTTGTAACACTTTTAGGTCCTAATTAAAAAGTGTTAATTGTTTTTCCAAAGAATTGAATGTCTAAATCTGATGTGATTATGATTCATTTGAGTCAACAAAGTTATCTTGCTGGTCAGGGATCTGTAGATCATTTATTATAAGTTATTCTGATGATTTATTTGGGTAGAAAATTCAATCTATTTTTTACATTCATATTTGCATATATAAGTTAAAAATGTATGAAATCCAAGCGAAGCCCATAAAGTGAAGTTTTCAAAAATCTAAGTAACAACTTTAAGACAAAACAACTTCAAAGACTAATATTATACACGGTCCATCACATATATTTAATACCTTAAGTTTAAAGTTGTGAATTCGTTTATTTAGGGCATTATTACTGTTTTTTTTAGCAATTAATTTAAATTTTAAAAATGTAATAACGTAAAAATCGCTTAAAGTTCTGATTGTATTGAAGTCATGTACCTCTTTACCTTCATATTTATGAACCTTAATTTATACGGAATCAAAAACTCTCAAAAACTACTAAAAATTCAACCGTTTATGCAGGATTTTAGGACAATGGATAGGCTAATATTTTCTATTTGATATATTTAACTAATTTCCTTTATAAAATAGCTTCCACCTTAAAATGCTGGTTGCAGGAACATCTTAAGACTTCTTGGTGTTCTTATGAAAAAAATAGGCTTTGCCTGTGACCCTTTTATTGAATTTGGTAAAACTCAATATTATGCAAATTTATGTTATATAGGTTCATATAGATTTTATGTAATATTCAATAATCGCAATCCATAGTAAAATGATGTTTTATTTGAAAATTCGTTTTTCTGCATTTTATAAATTCGAATACCATCAAAATCAAACTGCGCAGAAATATTGGCCATGTGAAGGAGCTGCTGTGCCACCACCTTAGTATCTGAAATGTAAATTTTGTTAGTGTGTAACTTGATTTGTTAAAAAAAAAGCCGTATCACAGCAAATTCGTGTCTCTCTCGTTAAAACATTATATATTTAAATATGTCGCCGATGAGTATCGTGAACTGTTTAACCAACTCGTAAAGGATACACACTCATTCGCTTCGTTTATATATTGGACATTAACCATAAATTGTATAGGGGCCGGCAAAAAAAAAACTTCCCCAGTTCCAATAAACAGTGCAAAGCAGACTATACAAGATACAGAAAAAGCTTTCATTTGTAATCAACAAATACGATGCCATTTTACATTAACTGGTTTTAAAAATTATGTCCGCAAAATGGCGTCCTTTAATGGTGACACATTTTCAAAGTCTTTCCCGAAAGTGCTTTCAGAACATTTCCCCTGACGTTGTTTTAGCTTCGTCTGATGAGGCCCACTTCCACTTATCAGATACTGTGAATAAACAAAATTTTCTCTCCTGCACAGTGAGTGAGTGAGTGAATATTAACGTCCCACTGTTCAGCTACACAAGGGCTTTTGGGGACGGCCGCATAATTTTGACCCATGGTCAATGATGCGGAGCAACACTGAGCTGGCACCCCCTCTCCTAACTACCACACCACACCAACGGGAGGACGTTTGAGCTTCTCGACAGATTTAAACGTGCATCGCGCCCCTACACGGCGGGTCTTCAGTGGTACTGGGATCGAACTCATGACACGCTAGCCACGATCCGATGCCTAGACCACTTAGCTACCGCGGCCACCTCTCCTGAGCAGAAGAAACCCTCAAGTGTACAAACAACGTCCTACAACCCTGCTGGCACTAAAGGAGGCAATCACCAGACAGTGGCTGCAATTCCACCGGAAACTACACGAAGAACTATGGACAACTTTCGGAAAGACTTCGTCAATGT
>BMAO01026701.1:0-17228 GCA_019973975.1 Trichonephila clavata
AAATGCCTTTAGTAAAAAGCTGTTAATTTGAAATTACAAGCAGACACTTCAATTTTATTTATTTGTTTCGATAATGGATGAGAAAACATGTGTGACCGAAGATTTAAGTGTTCATGCATTAGCGGAGCTCGTTAACTTGGATAGGAAACTGTTCGACGCATTACACATGAAGAAGATTTGTGCGAAAGTTTTTCCAAAAGTTCTGTCCGATGACCAAAAACACAGTGCCGTGAAGACGTTTGTGTGTGTACATGTCAGAACGCATTGCTAACGCGCCAAATTTGTTGGAATCTGTTCTAACATGTGATGAGACATGGAATTTTACCTATGACCCAGAAAGTAAACACCAGGTGATGCAGTGGAAATCTCCAGATCCCCAAGACACAAAAAAGTACGTTTGTCAAAATCAAACTTCAACGCAGTGTCAGTTGTCTTCTTCGACATTAATGGAATTGTAATGATCGTGTGGGTTCCCAGTGGTCAGACTGTTTATCAACACTAGAACATTGAAGTAATAAAAAGACCAAAAAAATTATAACTAAATAAAAAAGACCAAATAAATATTTATGAAGAAAAAGCCACAGTTGAGGATGATTGATGACTGCTGCACCAAGAGAAGGCACCCACTCACACTGCTCTATCTGTCAAACAGTTTCTGACCAGAAAAAACATTACTGTGATTCGGCATTCTCCTTATTCATCAGATTTGACTCTCCATGCCACTTTTTTATTTCCTACAGTTAAATCTTGCTAAAAGGGAATCCGTTTTACCTCAGTTTTAGAGGTTCAGGCAAAAACGGAGAATCTCCTGAAGGCTCTTTCGAAAACGTCATTTCATAACTGTTACCAGTAACGGCAGCATTGAATGCAGAAGTGTGTGAATGCTGAAGGGGACTACTTTGTAGGTGATGATGTCACAAAGAACAGATTCTATATGTGCAATAATTTATTGTATCAGTCTCGTTTTGTTTTGTGTCACACCTCGTTTATCCATGATTATTTGGGAGATTTTTATCAAAAATCCGTGAAGTTATCTTAAGAAATGTAAATTTTATTCCACTATACCTGACTCTCATAAATATATATAAAGAAACAAAAGTTACCGTCATTTTGATTAAACCATTATGAGGTTCTTCCTCAAGGATTTTATAAATAATAATATTGAGCTTTTAATAAAAAGCAACTCATTTTGAGGACAGAAAAATAATGGCGCTGGCAGGACTTTTCAGTACTTATTTTACGAGTTTAATCGGGATAGCTGCGATAGTGAACTTATTTAGCCAACTTGGCAATAAATAAGGATGTGGAACTAAAATACGATTCAATCAAATGATGGAATAAACATTCGCTTATCAAAGATTTACCAGTAAATATCTCTAATAATAAGTAAAACGCTTCAGTTACCATAGACCCTTACAGATCTATCATTCTTGTGATCCAAACTATGATCAATGACTCTTCGATAAGCTTTTTACGATGACAATAAACTGCATTTAATCTCTCAAACAATCAACCTAAGACAGGTCATACAATGTTGGTAGCTCTACTTTTTTGAATGGAAAGGTGACTTAATGAGATTAATTGATTTGAAATTAGTATTTTTAAGTATATATATAAACTATATTAATTCAATCTAGTAGCTGAATGTATAATAAAAACATTGGACATCAAAGTTTTTATTCATTTTTAATTCTAAAGAGAAAAAAAAAAAAATAGTTTATCTTGAATTTTTATTTTGAAGCACTGAGGCAAATTTTAGCTTTTTATAAAAAATATTCTCACCATTTTTGCGGTTCGACTTGCTCGTGCTCCTAACTACTCAATGATTGGTCAAGATTCTCATCTAAACATAAGTGCAAAAGTAGCTGACTTCTCTAAACAGCCAATCGCAGAAGCTCCACTCGATACCAACTCATTTTTACTTTTTACATTTATTTTCTCTCTTTAATTCGGACTCCTCTGCTGCAACTGGATTGGCTAGGCATCACCCCGCCCACTACCAACACGAAAACGTTTTCTAAGTAATGATTTTTTCATAAATTTTTATCTTTATTTTAAATTTGTAATTTTATTCATATCAAAGTATATAATTCTTTATTTTTATTAATTTACAAGAGTTATATTTTAAATTTTAAATATTATTTATTACACGGCTGATAAGAGAGAGAAAAAAAAGCTACAAGTCGAATAAAGAAGTATTTATTTGCAACAGACAAAAAATACAAAAGGGAATTAAGAGGCATACGTATCTATCAAATTTCGACATAATCGCCATGTTTATTTAGGCATTTACAGAACGCAGATCATTGAGCCAGGTCTCGGCGGATGTTTTCACAGCACTGTCTTGGAATATCTCAGCACATCAGAAACGATATGCCGCAAGCTACCATAACTCAGTCCCTGCTTTGACAAGATTTCACTTAGTCGATCCGCCGATCATTTTGAGTCATTTCTTCAATTCGTGCCATGTTGATTTCTGCTGTTAGACGCCGCTCCCTGCCATATAGCGGCTTTTGACATCCTGTGTGCCTGACTGAAAAGAATGATACCATTTCGCTACATGTTGTCTGCTCATTCTGCTCTCTCAGATGCGGACACATTCTTTGCTCATAAAAATCGAACCACACACACATGGCTCACACTTTCAAACAAGACATATTTCCTAAGCTCTCGCCATTTCAATCGCCCTGAATCGTCCGGGAACTTTCACTTCTTACCCGCCAACCAGCTGTATGAAAAGTAGCGCCATTTGTCTCCACTCTAGTATAAAATAAAATTTCTTCACAATATGTAGTTTTCAAATGTTGCGGCTTGTAACCTTTTTTCTGATCATCTCTCGTAAAAAAGGCAATCTGAAAGCATTTTAATGCCATGAAAAGAGATGAAGAATGAAGTGCTGCCTTGTGACGGATCTATACGTGGTTCCACTAATATCTTCTAATCTCTTTAAACAAAATATTTAATTCAACCAACTTTCATCGAGAAAGTGAACGTGATTTATGTAAATGAGGTATATTTTATAAATTCGGTTTTCGCGAGTTGGAAAAAAAAGGGAAAGGAAGGAAGGAAGGAAGTGAATTGTTGACACGCTGAAGTTGATATGTTAGATGTGTGAAAATAGAAGTTAACGGAAGTCTAAGAATTAGCTGTTAGTTGAAGATTGAAAAGCAGTGGATGTAATTAAAGATTACAGAGCGTAGAGCCATCGTCATTTGATCAAGCCAGAGAGAGTGCCTGAGAGTTTCCAGTATAGGATCCGATGCATTAGAGTTTCAGGTACTGTGCACTTGGTTAAGTAGAAGCTAGTCATTAGTGTGCGAAGTAGTTGTAATTGAGCGTATTTAAGCTATCTTAGATTCAGTTGAGGGTCTGTAGTAGTATCCCCATGTTATAGAATCGCATCTCCACACTCTACGATAAATCATAAGCCTTAATTAGAATTGTATTGTGTCTGTTTAGTAATTATTAATAATAATTAATTAATCAAATTAGATTGGAAATAATGTCTGTGGATTATTCAGTTCTTCTTACACGTCTAGCCGGGTTTACAGGTAGACAAGACGGTTCGGATGTAAGAGGTAACCGAACATTAGTTCTTCTAAACAATAGTTCTTGGCTAAACCACTCGAGTTAACTTTGCTTTTTAAATTAAAAGAAGAAAAAGAAACCATGACTTAATTGTGGTTTAATTTTTTTTAAAAAAAAGTTTTACTTAAGTATATAAACGTTAAATAAGAGTATGAACATTTATATGATGTTAAAGCATTCTCACACAGACACACATATAGAGGGCTATTCAGAAACGTGTAGCATCACTTACAGGTATCACTACGATGGCGGCTATGATTCACCGTGACAATGACTCGAATAGACATGGAAATAAATGAGAATCCATATGGATCCAGGATCACTTAAGATTGAACGGTTGGAACGAATTACGATTGAAGTCAGAGGGTTGAATATATTTTTTGATTGCATCTTAATTGACTAGAAGGGATTGAAACCAGCCTACGTAAATGTTCAGGAAAGAATGATCATCTCTGTAGAATATTCTTCGATCCATTAAACGAGAATGATGCCACAGTGCATCGTATCGTTAAAGAATGAAGATTACAGTGGGATGATTAAGACAATAAAATGGAAGTATATGTCCTTCAAAGATATCGTATTAACATTGACCTGTTAAGGGGAACGACACATTGATGATAGCTGGTTTATTCGTTAGAATTAATATATTGTGAAATATTTTCAAAATTGTGGTTTAAAATTCAAGTTTTTTTCTGATTTCAATTTTTCAGAAATATAGGGTAACCTTTGTAAATATGGGCACATTTAAGCAAATACCCATATTACTCGCACTGGTTTTGAGTTGGTGCATTCGTACTGCGGCGTTGGCAATACTCAAGCGTCATGGCGACTGGGTGATTTGTTCTTGTTGTTGTGCGGTTCTAATAGAAGTGCAAACAGACCATTTCTAATGTAAGTAAAACTACTTGGTACTTCAACTTGGGGTTGTTGTTATATTTTAGTTATATTGCTTAAGATATTTAACACACGCAAAATTAATAAACAGAAAAATAGATGAACAGTTTGACCATGAATAGCTTAAAACTATAATCGAAGAACGTTTAACCACAGAAATACGGGAGAGAACGAACTGTTCATGAAAACAGGAAAACAAGAAAACAAAGAAAATAGAAAAAGTCTTCAAGTAAAGAACATAAGTAGACAAATGAGGGGGGGGGGATAACTCACAGACAGAGCAATGAAAAGCGAAAACAAAAGTATTTAAAAAAAGCTATTAACTGAAACAAAAAAACAGGAGATAATAAAAAAAAAAAACAAAGATAAATACGCTTTAATGTACAGTACTGCAATGTATTTATAATAATTAACAACACTGTGACGGGTGCTACGCATTTCACTACCTTCTTAATTCTATATTTTTTTTTCAACCAATCTCACGGGAGTCAAAGATGACTTATGCAACGAGATATCGGTAGCGATTCGAAAAATAAAAAAAAATGAAATGAAGAGGTGATTGAAGAGAGTTTTTCATGAAATATATTCATCGAGAAACTATTGAAAAGTA
This sequence comes from Trichonephila clavata, assembly GCA_019973975.1. Taxonomy (NCBI): domain Eukaryota; kingdom Metazoa; phylum Arthropoda; class Arachnida; order Araneae; family Nephilidae; genus Trichonephila; species Trichonephila clavata. The sequence continues at coordinate 5,093 of BMAO01026701.1, forward strand.
TTCATTAAATCGTTTGGAAACTGAAAAAGCTGAGATTGAAGCCTCATTAAACAATCAATATAGAAAACCTGCAGGTATCAGTCAGTTGTTCATAAATTAAATAAAATGTAGCTGATTTTCGCTCCCTGATTCATTAATCGCTTCATAATCGAATTCTCTCGTCTCCACTGTATTTTTTATCTTAGGTTTAATAGTATTTGTAATCTCAATAAGAAAGTCAATAAAAATATTATAAATAAAATAATAATCCAACATATCGATTAATAATACGGAAAATTAATAATCATAGTAATAACTAACAACACTAAGTTAAGAACAAATTTAATAATTCCCAGTGTCCCCATGGGCTTGTCACACATATAAAATTATATACAAAAATTGAGACTTATCTTGATAACTTCTACCGTTCTTAAATAATCCCTTCACTGCCGATTAAAAGTTACACAATTCTCTCTCCAATGACTCCGTTTTTTACGTAGGTATGCGTATGTGGTGTATTGAGGGGGGGGGGTGAGAAAAGAAATGCATGACCAAATTACCTGACATAAGTAAATCCTTCGCAAACACTGTCAAAGTCCTTTTATTGCATTCCAAAGCCTTCGGAATAATTTTATGGATAGCAGTGTACAGAATAGATCATACTTCGGAGAGACGTATATATAGGTCCAGGACATTTAATGCATCGGTTGAATGAGACGTTTATATACACTGGTGTGGCTTAAGAGGTTAAAGTAGTATCGTAGCTTTAGCGTCAAAGTATATTATTATTGAATTCAATGAATTTTTATTTGTATGAAGGGGGGGGGGCGATGGAAATTATGATTGAATGTTGGGTCGCAAATAGCACTGATTTAAGGCATTCGAGTTGGAAAAAAAATCGTTTTAAAGGATGAATAAGAGTTATATTAACGTCGCACTCTAAAGGAACACAGAGGCTATGGGTGATGTATCACTTAATTTTGAGCCATGGTCAAGTGACGAGGACACCTGGGCTGGCACCACCCTTTCCCAACGATGTCATCACATTAATGGGAAGACATTGACGAGCATCGGCCCAGCATCGAGCTTCAGTGGTAAACATCTCGAACTTATTCCACGCTGGCCTCAAACTCATGACCATAGCCACTAAGCTACCGCGGCCACAAAATTCGTCTGAAAGTCGAAGCTCAAAAACATAAACGGTATCAATACAGCTTTCAGCAATTAATATGAACTTCCTTTACAGAAAATTATTTCGAAGTTTGGAGTCCAAAATAGATAACAATTTCCTCTTCCTCAATTTGTTTCAGAAGCAGTCTAGATTTTTAAAGCTTAAAAAGGAACACGTGGTTTCGAATGTACGCGTGATGCTACTTAATGATAGGCAATTCGTAGAAAGAGAACCCGACAAAGCCCAAAGATTTGATCACATCAAAGAAATGTTACTACAGATGTTTAAACTGTGTGAATGCTTATAAATTATGTCGCCATTTTTGCCACTAGTTGTATTCACCCGACAAAACGTGAGGAATGAATTTTATTTCCAGCCCCGAAGATACTGGAAATCTTATTAACAGAATTAAATATTCAGGCCTTTGATTTAATAAAAAGAGTGACAATCCTTGATCAAGGCAGAAAAAGTGTCTCTCCATTAATTAAAGATAATTTTTGGACGAATAAAGTAATTGGACACCTGTATTGATCTGTTCGAATAAAGGGACAGTTATAACAATCTGTGAATAAATAAGAAACTAGCTCAAATAACAAGTGCAAACGTCAATAAGAAGATTCAGTTAAAAAAGGAGCAACAGAAACTCAATTAAAAAAAGTTATTATTCCAATGCTCTAAATCAGGGGTGGCTAACCCAAATGACCTTGCGGGTCACTTCCGCAAAACATTATGATCCAGCGGTCACTCAAAAAATATATATCTTTATATTATATTTGGACCAATTACAAATATTCATTGGAGTAAAAATTTTAAAAAAATGAACTATTATTATTTTTTTTCCATTATTTTTCATGTATACAGACATAGATAATATGATTATTCTAATGCAATGACCAAATAATGTTAAATTTATTTAAATAATGAGTTATTTCTTTTACAATTCTTTCACTTAGTTTTTGTAAGTCGATCTCTACGCATGTATTTGCACATCGTAACTGATGTTACAATTTTGAGCATGATTTATGTTTTATAAATTTTGTTTTCGAAAGAACGATTCGCAGGTGTAAGTTGAAAACAAGATATCAATCATTGGCATGGCCAAGTAATTTTAGCGTTTTTTTCACATGTTGTATTTTACAATAATGCAACTAATGAACTTTTTACTAAGAGAAAGTAGTACTATACTTTAAAAAAAATTAAATTTTTTAAAAAATTTTTTAAAAAATTTCTTTTTAAATTATTAAATTTAAATATGATTCGGCTCATCTAGGGCACAAATGCGACCAAATGCCGAAAACCCGAGGTCAATCGGTTAATTATTGGCTGAGAAAAAGGTACGACAAAATATGGAACGAAGACGAAGACGAAATTTGCGACATAATAGCGCTTTATTTACACTACGTGAAAAACGCGCTAAAAAGTTACAAGAAATAAGCATGATGCTACGGGGTATCGCTGAAATGCAATACTGCCCACTTTTAAATATCTACGAGGTATATTTTTCTCGCGTTTTTCACGTAGTGTAAAAAAAAGCGCTATTAGGACGCAAATTTCGTCTTCGTCCTCGTCTTCATTCCATATTTTGTCGTACCTTTTTCTCAGCCAATAATTAACCGATTGACCTCGGAATTTCGGCATTTGGTCGCATTTGTGCCCTAGATGAGCCGAATCATATTTAAATTTAATAATTTTTTTTAAAAAATTTAAATTAAAAATTTTTTTTTTTAAGTTTAGTACTATTTTCTGTTGGTAAAAAGTTCCCAAGTTGCATTATTGTAAAATACAACACGTGAAAAACGCGCTAAAATTACTTGGCCATGCCAATGATTGATATCTTGTTTAAGTAAGGTCCGTTTGCTTTTTTAAAAAATAACAATATTTCGTTTCAAAAAACCTTTATTTTAGGATTGTACACACTTTTGTCTATTCTTCTACATAGTTACAGAGTTTATTAATGCACTTGTCATTTTAATAAACTCGGAAGTTTTAATACCTTAAAACTAAGTTTTGAAAACCCTTTTCAAAGAAGTCTGCCGCGTGGTCGGACAGCCAAGAGTTCACGCGGCCGCTTTCACTTCTTAACGGCGTGGCATGCTGTCAAAAGGTGTTATGCTCCTCCACGACAACGCAAGGCCTCACTCTTCTCGAACGACTCGGGACGTAATCGAATCTTTTGGCCGGGCGGATTTGGACCCTGCACCATACAGCCTCGATCCTGCTCCTCTAATGATTTCCACATTTTCTGGTACCACAATCAGAGTCTTGGTGGGAAGCGCTTCAGTGACAACGAAGAAGTTAAGGTGGCCGTGAACTCTTGGCTGTTTGATCAGGCGGTAGCCTTCTTTGAAAAAGATTTTCAAAACTTAGTTCTAAGGTATGACAAGTGCATTAATAAACTCGGCAACTATGTAGAAAAATAGGCAAAAGTATGTACAATCCTAAAATAAAGGTGTTTTGAAACAAAATATTGTTGTTATCTTTTTTAAAAAAACGGATCTTACTTAAAAAAACAGCCCTTGTATAAAGGCAGAACCAACGTGTGATAAGATAGAAACAATTAGGGGATATATTTATTACAAAACACTACACTAAAAACAAAAAAATATTTCACAAAATAATCGTATTTTGTAAAGTTTTTAAGTACCTCGTGGGCCGCAAAATTATTCAAAGCGGGTGTGGTTTGGACACCCATGCACTAAATCTCAGAATGAATAAAAATATGGCCGATAATTCTGGTATGGGATTCCTAGTCACAGAAGGTAAATTTTTACCAATTTTTCCCCACTTAGTAATATAATTCCTTTTTATCTTCTTAATTTTAGCATATTTTTCTTAAAATATACTAAACAAATCTAAATATATATATATATATATATATATACCGGGTGTCCATAATTAAACGACCCTACTTCAAAATTGTGTACAGACAAAACTATTGTTCAGAAAGTTGTAAAATTCTGTGTACGACATAAAGAAGGGATGGGAATTTGAGTGAATAAAAAAATTAGTTCAAAATTTCGCCACTAAAGGGCATTTTTAACGGAGATCATATTTAGCATACATTAATACTTAGCCTACATTTATAACAGTTTAGAAATTTTGTTACAACAATAAATGCCCAACATAATGACCATCATTTTCAGCTACTATTTGAAATCGTAAGATAGCATGTTCCACCGTTGACCACAGTGTGTTCTGGGAAATGTTAAGAACATGTCGTGAAATACTGTCTTTGAGGTCAGGTAAAGTTCTTGGTTGATCACAACTTACCAGCTGTTTTAAATGGCCCCAAAGTAAAAAATCACATGGATTGAGGTCAGGTGATTGGGGAGGCCACAGATGACGAAATTGGTGGCTGATCACACGTTCTTCTGTGAAGTGATGTTTGATAACGTCCTTTACACACACAACGTGTAATGTGTGGAGGAGCTCCATCTTGCATAAAAATTATGCGTGAAAAGCACTGACGTGCTTGCAGATCCGGAATAATTTTATTCCGTAATAACGATGCATATCGCTGTCCAGTGATAGAACATGTTACTGGACATCCAGCACCTAATTCCTCGAAAAAATACGGGCCAAGAATAAAAGACGCGGAAAACCCACACCACAGCGTTACTTTTGGTGAGTGTAGCGAAACTTGTAAGGTGGAATGCAGATTGTCTGTTTCCCAAATTCGGCAGTTGTGAGTATTCACCGAACCGTCCAAATGAAAGTGTGCTTCGTCTGTCCAAAGGATATTCCAAGGCCATTCTGGATCAACTTCCAAACGAGCAAGAAACTACAGTGAGAACAGATGTTGAGTCTCGAAATCATGTGGAAGCAATTCCTGCACAAGTTGAAGCTTATATGGATAGTAAAGGAGGATGTTTCGCGTGATCTTCTGGACAGTTGAACGAGGCAGATCCAAAGCTTCTGCCACGCGGCGAACAGTTGTACTAGCCTGCACGTTGGATGCTTTGTCCTCTTCCACATGAATTGCAACTTTCTCTATTGCTTCCGCAGAAACAGATTTTCTTCCTCTTCCAGAACAAACATTCAACAATCCTTTTTTTTTCAAATTTGGTTATCATTAATTGAAGATTTTTAGCAGACAATGGACCTTTTCGCATTACCTTTAAAGTCCGAAATTTCCGTAGAGCAACTTCTGCGGAATTATCGTCTTGATAGAATAACTTTACTAACAAGCTCGATCTGGTAAACGTAATGACATTTTGATTAGCAATACCGAGCACACTCAAACTAAACTAATCTCCCGTGAAAGTGTATTGCTTTTATAACAGTTGCTGTGTGACGTCAAGAAAAATTTGCATATTTTCGTCTTCCTTCGTGTAAATCCTTTGAAAATTAATCATCGAAGAAGTTTAATTAAAGTTTGCGGTTTATTTTAGAGATTGTATTTTTTTTAATGAGTATCAGTTATTGTGTGTTACCGTGTCCTGAGGATAAAAAAGCGATAAAATACAAATAGATAACCGGAAATGTAAATGTGGCCTTCATTCAAAAGCGCCCTCTAGTGGCGAAATTTTGAACTAATTTTTTTTATTCATCAAACAAATTCCCATCCCTTCTTTATGTCGTACACAGAATTTTGCAACTTTCTGAACAATAGTTTCGTCTGTAGACAATTTTGAAATAGGGTCGTTTAATTATGGCCACCCGGTCTATAGATCACCAGGTTGTTCTGTCGCAGCTGTTATCACCTTCATCCAATAAGTTTTAGTGCTGTATAAACCAGAGATTGTTGCAACCATTGGATCCGATGATGATAACAAGCCGATTACCTTAACTGGAGACTTTAAAGCTAATTTTGCTTCAGAAGAAGCAAAACCACTCATTGAATTCTTGAAATGAAAACTGAATTTGACAATGAATACTGATGCTAGAGAAGGAACAACAAGACACGGAACCACAATTGATGCAGTTTTCTCACGTTTTCTTGATCCACTACAATCAAGGATTTTCATATCCTACTTCAGTTACCACAATCCGATTGTTTATTTCTTGGAAAATGATGATGTCGAAAATTGAATAAAAATATTATTTTCATAGAATAAATGAATTTCGAATTTTATTTGATTAAAATAAGTCTCCCGGCAGTTTAATATAATTAGTTGTACTCCTGCACTTACGGCCACATCTCCAAAGAAGTTTTACTTCTATCGCGTGGTGTCCCACGTGCCATTTTTTTGCTAAACTAAACTCAGATTGGCGCAACAGGCCTGCTTTGCTCATCTTAGTATGCGTGACCATTAGGCGCGGAGGTGCATGAGCGCATATCCCGATTATGTTGCGAGTTTAAAGCAAAACCCCCAGAGTTTGGTCCCCAAGTAAGTTTGCTACTCATTAATCAACCCACTGAAGGGATGAAAGGCTGAGTCGACCTTGCCCAGCCCGAGGATAGAGCCCCGGACCTGTGGTGTGGAAGCGCGATATCCTACCACTCGGCCACTGGACCTCATTAGAAGTCTAATTTTTTAGAACGATCACATGCGTTACAATTGAAGTAAAATATTCATTTGTGGCAATGTCGCTACTTGGAAATCTATGTCCTGTTGTAACTCTGTAAGGAAATTAGAGATAATTTGAAATGGTAAAATATATAAATTATTAAAACGAAAATATATAATTCTGTGTGCTTAGAGTTAGCGTAAAAGCTATATTATGATGTTCATAATAGGAAAAACATTTTAAAAATGACTAAAATAAGTAGTATTTTTATTATTATTTATATTTTAGGCCTTTATTAATAAAAATCAATGTCAAATCTCCCTTTACGTGGTATGTGAAAAAAATTTCCGTCACACTGTAATGATCCACTTTCAGTTTCCAGCTCAAAGATGAGATTTTTTTTTTAAATATTGTGACGTAATCAAATCAACCAAGGAAACATTTTTTGAAAATAATAACTATGTCTATAAAGCCAAAATTGTACTACTTACAGTTGCCGAAAAATTTCTAATAATTCAATACTATACACCATGGCAGAACATTCGAATTTTATCAATATGATTAGAAATACCAGTTCAAATTTCGTTTAATGATGATGCCAAAAATGAAACAAAAGAAATTTTGAAAAAACCTATTTCGGGTGATGTTATGAAAAAAAAATTATGTATATTTGTGTATAGACGTCGAATGATATTGAATGAGAACGCGTCTGGTTTTGACAGCATGTTCTGAAATAGTTCAAATTAATCTGAATGATCATGTAAGAAAAAAGAAATTCTGAAAATTCTTTACTTAGACGACACAATTACACAGAATTATACATATATCAGATGAGATATTGAGAGAACAGTCACATAGAGAAGTTTTCATAAAATCAAACATTCGTCCAAATCCAGACAAAAAAAAAAAGAACAAAGAATCAAAGATCCAGAAGAGGAACTTTTGTTCTTTCTTCTAAGTGAAATAATCGAACTAATTGCGATGAATTAATGCAGCGAATAAATTTCCCTGAATAAAGATTTTGATTTTGTCGTCGAATAATGGATATTAAGGGGACACAGTACGATTCAAATGAAAAAAAAAATCGGCCAAAAAAATCAAATTTAATTTTTTTAACTTAAATTATTCTTTACTACTTTTCTATAACCTGAAAATTTTTTAAAGCTCTGAACTTAAAAAACACAGAATTATGATAGCTGTTACGTTCGTTTTTATTCATATCCCAATGGCAAATCAAACTTTAAACTTACTTACCTCGGAAAGATAAAATAGCTAGTCTGTCTTCATTTAAAATGCTAAGGCTTTTTTTTCTATTGTGCCTAATGCTTTGAATTTTTTTTTACCTATTGCTAATAGTACATGTAACAAAAGTTGATATGCTTTTGAATCAAAGCAATACTTATTTTTTTAAAAATAAACTCAGAATTTGTACATTTTTTAAGAAATTTTCAATAAGCATTCATAAAAAGAAGCATTGTACGAATACCAATCATGTCATCGTAAATCCATACCAACTTTTGTTATACATAGTTCGACATACTTGTAAATCAAATTTCAAGCGTGTATGTAATTTTTTGTAGGGTAGCATTTTAAAATCACTTCAAAAAAAATTTTCCTTAAAAAATTAAATGGACAGCTTTTTAAAAAATTTTGAACACAAAACCTGTTTTACATAGTATACACACATAGAGAGCAACCAAAAAAATTTAAAAAATCTTTAAACTAAAAATTTTTGCTAAAATCGAACCATGTCCCCTTAACGTCGCACTATTCAGCTACTCGAGGGTTTTTGGTGATTGACTTCGTAATTTCGAAACATTGTCAAGGGATGAGGACTATACCTGATTTGGCACCCCCTCTCCTAACTTCCACACCACACGAATTGGGGACGCTTGATCTTCGATCTAACGTTAATTGCTCCCCTACACGGCGGGTCTTCAGCGGTAGTAGACTCGAACTCATGACATGCCGGCCACTAGTCGCCTTGACCATTAGGCAGCCTCGGTCACTTGACACAGTGTGAGAGACAATATTGGAGCGATTATTCTAAAAAAGCTATGACGACTCGCTATGTATCGATGGATTCACATCCATTTTATTCCTTCACATGTTGACGTTGAAGGCAATGAGACTGCAGACACTTTGGCTGAAGCTGGTGCTTGTGATCCTTCGATATTATCTTCACCTCTCAAATATTTCCTCTTACCTTTTCAACTCTTTTCTAGGACAAAAAACATTTTGTCTTGCAATTCTGGTATCAGAGCAATCGTTTTGGTGGTCCTCTGACTCTTAGTTGCAACAGGCAGGACCAAACCGCATTTACTTACTCTCTCATTGGTCACCTTAAATCTGTGGCACACACTGATGGTGCTAAGAGCTATACAGTCTGTGCAGGACTTATTTACCCAGAACATATCCAAGAGTACTTGAGGTTCTCTAAAAAGATTTTACAGCCATTTCAATGCTGATTTTGGATTTCCTCGAGATTTATGTCATGGACTTGATCTAGCCTTGTTGATCTCCTGGGATGTAAAAGAACAAAGACAACATTACATATGATAATTCTCTCAATGGGTTAGTTTTATTAAAATATATTTTTTTTTACCTAGTAGAGAATTCCTAATATCATCTCTGCATTATTTTTTATTTCAGAAAATTCCTTATTTCAGAAAAATGAACTACATCTCAAATCGCTATTCTTAGAAACATGCTGGTTAAAAAAAAATTCTGCGCATTTGTAGAAGTGCAGCACGTATCTTTGCTCTAACATACTGAGATGCGTTAAGTATCGTGAGGGAAAATGCTGAACCGAATTTGGAACTTGATTTACCTCCTTTTATAATCGTTATATTAAAGTAGTCTGTTAAATGTACCAGTACAAAGAGTAAAATGCCAAAATTAAGAATATTTATTTATGGGACCTATATCCTTAAAAATTTCCAACAGAGCTTAGATTTTTTTCTGCGATTATTATAAAAACATTTTGATCATTCTGTAGAAATATAAAAATAGTTTTTTAGTTAAAAAATTTTTCTGTTCTGTTTAATTTAAGTTGGGCACAAATTTTGAGATCTCATAATACATGCTTATGTTTAGGTACCATTTTTTTAAAAAAAGTATATCTTAACAGTGTTAAGTATTTTTGTACTTGTATAAAACAATACACAAAATATAGTAAACTTATTTTTTTAATAAAATATTAAAATAATTTTTTTAAAAAAGAAATTGTAAAACTTTGTAATTTTGAAATTTTTTTTCCATCTTTTTTATATATAAAACTATTTTCATAAAAACACTTGTACTACTTCAACTAAAAAATAGGTTAAAAATGCACAGGTATCCTGTGTAAAAGTATAAAAAGTTTGGAACCATATAGTGTAATAGTTTTTTTTAAGGTGTACCTATAAAAGCAAAAACTATGCTTTGGAGAAAAAGTGAAAAAACTAAACAAAATTTGTAATCGTTTGTTTACATTTTTGGTAATTACTTGTACATATTTTATGGTTATTTTATCAACAAACATAAAAGTGTAACACATTTTTAGATTCACAAAAAAATGCGCCACTTTTTAATACCAAAATTAAAAAATCGATTTTTTGAATGTGCACAAAGAATTTCTTACCTCCTTCCGATGGTTTCCTTAATACAGAAAACTGAGAAAACCTACATAGGATATATATACAAAACAACTAATAAAGAAATATGAAACATTTCCATCCAAATCATACTGATAATAAAATATTTTTCTTAAATTTCGAATAAATAATTCTAAGAATATACTCACCATAATCACAGTTATTGCATATAAAGTCCATCCATTTAAAGAGTTTTTGAGAAGGACATTTATCTGTAAAATAAGTAATATCAAAATATTAATATACTGCTGTTTGTAAAAAAAATTCAATACCATGAATGAATCAACAGAATTAAATGAAATTTAATGCACAAACAACTTGTATCAGAACAAAAAAAATTACGAAATTTTCAAAGCAAAATGACAATATTAAATGTCCGAAATCAGTATTTGGTGCAGCCACCACGTGCTACAATAACAGCTGCTATACGACGTGGCATGCAGAGAAACAGATTTTAAATGTCTTCTTGTGGAAGAGAATTCCATATTGCTTGTATACGCAGCAAAAGTTCGTCTTTTGAAGCTGCATAATACGGATCACAAGCGAGACGCCAAACAACCAAATTCCACTCTTGCTCAATAGGCGACATATCTGACGAATAAGCAGTGCAAGAAAGAAAAAGCATGTGTTGGGCTGAACAGAATGAAGGAAGGGAAAGACTTCGGACTGCAGCACTTCACGGACGTACCTGTTGCTATTGAGATTACCTCATTCGTAGCAAATTGAATCGTCCATGATACGAAATCGCCCCCAAAACCATAACTCCGGGTGTTAGGCCACTATGTCGTTCGATAACGCACTCTATACGGCACCGTTCTCTGGCATAGAGTCTAAGACGAATGCGGCCATCATGGTCCCATAAATTGAAGCCTAATTCATCTGAAAAGACAAGGTACCAATTAGCTTCCCAAGTTCTGTGCTCATGAGCCCATTGCAGACGTAACCGCAGTGGCGTTACGGAAAATAATTGCCCCCCCCCCCGCAAGGTCAGGTCTTGGGCCCCAAGCCGGATCTTAGAAATATATTACTTGCTAGAAAAGTCTGCTTCACCTACTACTGCTTACATAAACGACAAAAAAATTTTAAAAACCAGAATTTTAAAAAAAATTTTAAATTATATTTTATTTAGTTTATTCCAAGTATTGAGAATAACAAAAGTGAACTCGGTTTGCTTTCATAGCTTTGAAAATAAGGAGAGGTTTGTAGCGATACCAACAAAAATCAAGTAGAAAAAGTCTGCGTTCATTTGTGTTTTAATAGTAACTATAAAAATTACTTAAGGATAATAAGCTATTTAACAGCTGGTTGGATATCCCCATGTGTTGAAAACTTCCTGAAGTCGTTTCGGCATTGAATTATTAAGTCTAGTGGTTTCTTCAGAGCTTATCTTCTCTCATTCGTCCTTAAGAACACTCTTTTCCAGCAAGTGCGTATATATATATATATATATACAAAGGATTGCCAAACCATAACATAATGTACCTGTATACATCACGTAAAAATATTTATCATTTAACTTTTTCTGAATGCAAAATCAACCGGAGTCTGAGTAAACGAAGTAAATAATGTATAACATTAGAGAGTATTGATAACATTTATTAAAACTGGAAATCTTTAACGATAGATAGATAACCTGGGAACTTGAATAAAAACAAACTCCAAGAAAGACAGGAACACTATAAAATAATTTTAGATTTAAAATTCTGACGGGAAAAAAAGGTATCACTTACCTGATTCTTCATTTCTGAATCCTTGGATGTAAAGTTCGATTACATTCTAGCGTAAATACTGCAACTTTTAATAAGGAGAGTTCTTTGTACGAAGCAAAAATTATTTCATGAAAATGTAATAAAAAACTGATACATTCCATCATTATGCTTTATTCTCATTATGCTTCATT